>CM061132.1:37142902-37160082 GCA_030789695.1 Scilla litardierei
TATTTTCAAAAAGGCTACTGTTTTAAATTCTTTTATACTCAATTCTCAGTTTTATTTTCTGATTATTTCTAGCCTTTTGCAAACTTGATTTAATCTCTAAGCTTATAGCTTTTCTTATTGAGATTCAAATTTCAAGTCCTTTTTAATCTTTGTGTTCTTAAAGTTATACTATTTCCAAGATTAACACTTGATCATTGATCTTTAAATCCTAAGTGCATATTTTAGAGAATCAATTTTCAAGATAACTCTTTTTGATCAAATTGCGCTAATTTATATCATTTATTTGATCAAGATTTTTTTGATTTCTTAAGCCACATATACATTAATATACCCTTAGCTTTAGGAAATCTTGTACTCAATTTCAGATCTGTTGTAAAGTCTTTGAAGAAGACTTGGGGTTTGCAATTCACATGTGAAGGGAAAGTGTTGTTGGAAATCTAGTTGGTTGTAACTAGGTGAGTGTGTTGGAAATTTCTAGCGAGGGAAGCTACTTGATTGTATTGCAGTTTGCAATAGTGGATTAAATCACAACCGAGGTCGGGGACTGGACGTACCCAAGGTGGGAGACCAGGATAAATTGTTGTTTGTGTTGTGCATCTCTCTCTCTCTCTCTCTCTCTCTCTCTCTCTCTCTCTCTCTCTCTCTCTCTCTCTCTCTCACTCTCTCTCACATTATTGCTTGTAATATTCATTTTCGTTGTAACTCATTATCAAGCATATAATATTGTGTTGACTAAGTACATTTAAGGTAACTCTCATCTGAGACTTAGGCAACTTAAAAGAAGGACATTAATTAACAAAAAAAGTTTATCATTTGTTTACACCCTATTCAACCCCTCTTCTAGTGTTATCTTACATCCACAAGGATCCAACACTTGGTATCGGATCGATGATGAAAAGTGATGGCATCAACATCACAGCATGCAGAGGGACTCAACACCATGCAACTACCATTGTTCAATGGAACCAACTTTGCTAGTTGGAAGATCCACATGAAGACACATCTACAACCCTTGGACATTGACTTGTGGACAGTTACTAAAGATCAGTACAAACCACCTACCAAGGCGGACACCGAAAAATGGTCAGCTGATGAAAACAAGAAAGGTAACATAATTGCTAAATCTATGAATGCATTATTTTGTGCAGTCAGAGGCAACAAATTCAACAGTGTGTCTCAACGTGACACCATATACCAGATTTGGCATACTCTTGATATAAGCCACGAAGGTACTGAAAAGGTAAAGGAATCGCGAATCAATATGTTGCATTCTAAATTCGAAAGTTTTAAAATGGAAGAAGTAGAGAGTATTAGCGATGTTAATACTCGATTTACTAACATCACAAATGAGCTTGCAAGATTAGGCAAGAAAATTTCTGAATAAGATCAAGTGATGAAGATAGTTCGATTACTTCAATTAGAATGGAAGGAAAGACTACCACCATTCGAGAAGCACACAATATGAAGACAATCACCTTGGAAGAACTGATGGGAAATCACATGGCCTATGAGACATACCTAGACGAAGATAGAAAAATCGAAGAAAAGCCAAAGAAGAAAATTTTGGCATTTAAAGCCAACGAAGAGAGTTCAGACTCAGAATACTCCGTAAGGGATGAAAGAGAAATTGCATTTATATTGAGGAAATTTAAAAAATTCCTTCGATATAAGTTCAAAAAATGAAGATCTTGTTCTACTAATAAAATTATTTGTTTTGGATGTAACAAACCATGTCACGTTCGGAGAGATTGCCCATTGGAAAAGAATCGCGACCAAGGAAAGGCAAAGAAAAGGAGAAAGATAGAAGAAGGCGTAAGAAGGCGTTTGCGGCCTTTGACCAAAGCGACATATCGAGTTCCGATGAATCGTCAACATTATCCGACTAAGAAGAACAACGGGAAGAACGGGCGCACATGTGTTTCATGGCGGAAACGTCATCGAAGTTAAGTAATCATACACCTCCTTCGCTTCACTATAGTGACGACGACCTCCTTAGTAGTAGTGCTAGCGATGATAAGTGTGATAGCGATTGTGATTTTGATATCAAAGGTGCTTATAAATAATTGTGTAATGTTCATGAAAAACTCATTAGAGAGTATCACAAATTGAATAAGAAATTTAAGATATGCACCAAGAGAAAAGAAGAGATTGAAAAGGAAAATGAGGAATTAATCAATAAGAATAAATCTCTTTTGGATGAGGTCAATGGAATAAAAGTGAGGATAAATGACCTAGATAATATTGTGACTACCACAAAGAGGAAATTTGATGATCTCTAAAAAAGTGTGGATAAATTGAATAAAGGAAATGGGAAGCTCGATAATATAATTGACACGCAAAAAAGCTTCGGGGAGTAGAACCGGCTTAGGATATAAAAAAAATCCAACCCTAAGCATGTAGAAAAGCATTTTAAGGATGCTAACATGAAAAACAGGTACATGGATCCCCAAAAAATGGCACGAGCAAAACAAAAGAATGGTATGTAAATCAATTTATGCGTAAAGTTCATTTGAATAGAAATTATACTTATGTTCATGACGGAAGTACTAAACCGTATTGGGTTTGGCTTCCATTAAAATGAGATGTTATCTTGTCTAATCCCTCGGACCTAAATGAAAAGGGTACCAAAATTTTGTTCCCTTTTCAGGTACAAACAGATGAAGCGATTAGCAAAAAAGAAACTTCTCTCAAAGAATTGATCGCACACACGATTGAAGAGAAGTGAAAGAGGCAAAAATCTGTGAGAAAATCATTTTAAAATATTATAAACTAAATGAATATGTGCAAAATTATTTCTTATGGATTAGAATTTTGCTTGAATGATTAAAAATGAGTAGAAATCAGTTTGATGAATTCTGAATCAAAAACACTCAAACTAGCAGAAAGCCGACTATCTGGGTGATTTTATGTATCATAAAACATTCGACTATTGGTTTTTGGGTTTCGGATTTTTGGACTTACTAATTGATTTTTATTGCCATTATTCACTCATACCCATTAAGAAGAATAGATCCTCGCCCTTGATTCAAACTCCAAGGCTAGGATCAAATGCCAAGCTAGTAAAACCCTAGCTTTTACCCTCTTTCATCTCATTCATCTCATAGCCTCCTCTATCTTCATCTCCCACTCAAATATTTCACCTTTCAAAAGATTTCACTTTTGTTCAGGAAGATCAAGGAGTTGGAGAAGGGATTCTTGAAGGAAGACTCATATACGTCCTAGGTATATCAACTCTTCATCTAAACTTCATCTTTTCTAGTTTATTTTTTTTTCTTAGAACCATGGTTAGGGGAACCCAAATTAAGAAGAAGAGAATGGAAGCCTCTTTATCTCAACCCCAATCTGAAAGGGAGCTTATCTCCCCTTATCTTCTCAAGCCCGACTTGATTTTAACCTTTGATCTCAATACACCTAGGACTATCCTCCAAGAGAGGTATGTCAAAATCAATGATTTGGAGAATTATGGCATTCACACCATAGTTCAATTTTAAGGGCTACTCGATTTGTTTTCACATAAAAATAGGTGTAGATGTTATCCTAGATTGATAAATTTATTCTACACAAATATGATTGTGAACACCTCCACTTCCACAGAAACACCTAAGATTTCCACAAAAGTCTTGGATTCTACCATTGTCCTTGACACACAAGGATTGGGACTTAGACTTGGTATCCAAAGCACGGGGATACTTCTGCGTGAGATTGAAATGAGCGACAAAGATGTTCTTGAACTTTTGTATTGGGAAGGCAAATTTTACAAACCTAGCCTACCCACTGGTGATCTCACATAACATCCTTTCATATAACATTAATCAAAAGGGTGGAAGCCAAGCCATTCTTTCATTGAACCAAGCCAAATGCGTGTATGCCATGTTGGCTCAAATCAAAGTGAATTAGGCTCAAAGTATCTTAAAGAACATCATCCATAGCGCCACCTCAGTGAACCCTACTTCTCCTCTTCACCACGGAAATTATCTCACATACATCTTCATCTCTACCAGAATAGACATTAATGGCAAACCCCACTTCACATAGCGTATGACTTGGTTCGATTCGGGTGCACTAAATAGGATGGGTCTTAGTTGGGACCCCGCCAAGAATCCTACCGATGGAGAAGTTGATGATGATGAGGGAGAAGAAGAAGAAGCTGAAGAAGAAGCTGAAGAAAGGGAACCCATGGAGCTAGGCCAATCTTCATTCTCTATGGAGATTCCTCTATACATGCTTGCTTTTCAAAAAGTTGTATGTGTTAAGCTTGAAAAGATGGAACTTTAAGTGAGCAATGTTAGAGTGGATTTGATCCAAAGGATGGACAAGTTGAAGGAAACAATGACCCAAATGCTTGATATCATGGATACCTTGATTAAAGAAGTCAAAGAAGAACTTGTCGAAATCAAGAAGGAAATTCAACATGGATGAGCTGTGTCTATGTTTGTGTGGATTTTATGTTTGCTTGGACTCTTACTATGTTTGAACTTTATCTAGAATATGTAATTTGAAAACAATTTGGGTTGTAATATTTTGTGCTTGACAATCTATGTCACCTTGGTGTGTAACATTGTAAAACTCTATGTTGTTTTCTCACAAATTTTGATTTTCATGTGATACAATGATATTTGATATGTTATGTCTGAATTTCATTCTCTATGTTTATGCCTATCTAAAATATTTGAGATTTATATGCTTGAGAATTATATTAATATGAACAATGCATGTTGAGATTTTGTGTTTCTCACTATAAAAAGATATTGAGACATTGTTTGATACATAAAGTGAAAATGTTCTATCATGCAAATTTTTTTCTTAAGATCATGGTCATATAATTTTGATATCACACACTTGATGTTGCAAACTTTATTTACATATTGTCTCAAGTATGTCATTCACATATCACATTTTATTTTGATGTGATAAAAGGGGAGAATGGTAACAGTGCATATAAAATAATAATATATGGTTAACACTTGAATTGGAATATAATATGAATTATGCATATCTCATCTTATTGCTAAGCAGCCGTGATGCAGGGAGAATAACTTCTTCATAGCAATCAAGCATCTTTGCAGGGGGAGTGTAAGTCATTTTTTGTTGCCAAATTATATTTTCCATATTTTATATCATTTGTTGTCATCATCAAAAAGTGAGAGAGTGTTGGGATATTGAGACCCATCCCAGTGAATTTTGATGATGTGCACAAGTGATATGTGTACTAATATGTTTAATTCAAGTATATATAGGTATCAATGGACTATTTTATAACCATGAAGATTAAGCACGTTGTAAACGCCAATTGAAGGACTTAGAGCTGTGATCGAAAGTCTACTTTCGAATCAAGAAATGAAGCACATGATGGCTCATGCATATGAAGCGTACAAATACTTAAGATCGAGACAAGATGGCTCAAGACAAAGATTGAAGAACAAGAGCAAGTGATGTGTGTCTAAGTAAGTGATATACTTAGAATGTAAAAGCCAAAAATATATTTCATACACACATATAATTTCTGGAAAAATCATTTTAAAATATAATATATCATATAATACGTTGATATAATTTTTATAAATTATTTTTCAAGTATTTGTAAACAGAAAAACCGGTGTATCAAGAAATAGCCAACTATCTGGGTCAGATAGCCGACTATTGACAGTCAGAATTTTGCCTACTACTCTCTGTCAAAATAATAGCCGCCTATTATTAAAAATAGCTGACTATCTGGGTAAAATAGCCGACTATTCCCCAGAATAGCCGACTATCTGGGTCAACCATTGGCAGATTTGGCAACTCAATTCGAATTTGGGCTAGCCGTTGGAGAAGGCCTTTTGAGCTGATTTTGTGCTGATTTTATGCTATTTCTTATCTATAAATAGCTAAGTTTTCAGAGGATTATAAACAACAATTTTATCGTATAAGAAAGCTCTCTCTTTGCTCAATAGTGCTCAATTTCTAATTTGTTCTTCATATTTTTAAAAAGGCTACTGTTTTAAAATTTTTTATACTCAATTCTGAGTTTTATTTTCTGATTATTTCTAGCCTTTTGCAAACTTGATTTGATCTCCAGTCTTATAGATTTTCTTATTGAGATTCAAATTTCAAGTTCTTTTTAATCTTAATTTGTGTTCTTAAAGTTATACTTTTTCAAAGATGAAAACTTGATCATTGGTCTCTAAAGCCCATGTGCATATTTAGAGAATCAATTTTCCAGATAAATCTTTTTGATCAAATTGTGCTAATTTATATCATTTATTTGTTCAAGAGTTTTTCGATTTTTTATGCCACATATACACTAATATACTCTTGGCTTTAGGAAATCTTGTACTCAATTTCAGATCTGTTGTAAAGTCATTGAAGAAGACTTGTGGTTTGTAATTCCCGTGTGAAGGGAAAGTGTTGTTGGAAATCCTAATTGGTTGTAACTAGGTGAGTCTTTTGGAAATTCCTAGCGAGGGAAGCTAGGTGATTGTCTTGCAGTTTGCAATAATGGATTAAATCCCGAGCGAGGTCGAAGACTGGACGTACCCAAGGTGGGGGAACCATGATAAATTGTTGTGCTTGCGATGTGCATCTATTTCTCTCTCTCACATTATAATTACTTGAAATATTTATTTCTGCTATAACTCACTTGCAAGCATATAATATTGTGTTGATTAAGTACATTTGAGGTAACTTTCATCTGAGACTTAGGCAACTTAAAAGAAGGACTTTAACTTAACAGAAAAGTTCATCGTTTGTTGACGACCCTATTTAACCCCCTTATAGTGTTATTTGCCATTAACAGGGGTCCAACACCTTTTTTAGTTCTTGGTTTCAAGACTAACGTTGTTTTGATGATGATCAATACATTATGTTAGTGTGCTAATCAATCTTATGCTTTAGTCTCAGTTTATCTTAATGATTATATGTTGATGAGACAAAGCATAATTCTTGGAGGATATTACAAGGGATATCTTAATGACCTCCAAGAGTGATGGAGTGCTTAAGCTTGGATGAAGTCATGAAGATCATCTAATGAAGCCAAAGCTTGGAACATGATGATGGATGGACATCTAAAGGAGCATTGCCAATGCTTGGAGCTTGATGAAGGGAAGCTCATCAAGAGGTGCCAAAGCTTGGATGATGTTGGGGAGCATCAAGCTATCGTGAGCTTGAAGACTTAGACTCTAGGAGATGCAATATGTAATCCATGTAATTTCAATTACTTGCATTTCTCTTTTTGAGTCTATGATTATTGTAATGCCTTGATAGATGGTCATACTCTCATGCATATGCATTTAACCATCTTAGTGAACCTTAGGATTATCATAGAATCCAACCCAATAGGTTCATCTTGCCCAATGACTCAATTGGAGTCTTTGGCTCTCTAACAATCGCCTGATGAAGGTTTTACAGTCGACTGTGTGATTCCATGCACCTGTCGAGCCTTCTACATTCGACTGTGGTGCACAGCTCAAGTAAACATTTTTATTGACTCTTCTTGAGCTTTTTGCATCAGTCGACTAATGTTCAATTTACAGTCGCTTGTGTTTCTACAGTCGCCAATGAATTGGTCGACAGTCGACTGTGCGCATCTTGCATTTTCTGGGCTTCATCCCAATTTGCAAGATAGTCGACTGATGAAGTTTTTACAGTCGCATGTATATTTACAGTCGCATGTGAAATGGTCATCAGTCATCTGAAAGGTGTAAGTGCGAAAGTTGCATCTCTCTCTGTTTTTCTTCCATCCCTGCAGCAGTCGCCTGATAAAGGATATACAGTCGACTGTCTGTTTTACAGTCGCCTGTGTAATCTTCTACAGTCGACTGTTCTGGCTCAGATTATAGCCGTTGGGATTTTTATAGCCGTTGAACAGTCGACTGTCATTTGTTCATCAGTCATCTGTCTGTGCCATAAACTGCCAAAATCTAGCCGTTGCAGATTTCCTCCCTTTGGGTTTTTGGCTGGTTTTATGGGTTCCTTTGGGCTTCCTATATATAGGAGATGGCTTAGTTCATTTAGAACTCTTGGTTAATATAGAATATCTTTGAGAATCAATAGCCACTCCTAATCCCTCCCATTTCCCTCTCATGAGCATATTTCTCTTCATGCATTGAAGCTAGCTCATAGGGAAATTCTCCAGGGGATCTAATTCTCATTCCTTTTCTTGGAGAATATCTTTCTTCTCTTCATTTCATTCACTCAAGTGAGAAGTGTTAGGATTCATTCCTAGAAGAGAGAAAGATCATCAAGTGCAATCAAAGTTAATCTCAAGCACTTGGTCATTCACTTGCATGCTTTCTTCATCGCATTGGTAAGATCATATCAAGGCATAAGTAAGTGTTATTTCGTTTAACCTTTGTGTTACCCCTAATTCTCTTTGTGGGAATTAGTTACTCTCTTTGTGGGAGTTACTCTCTTTGTGAGAGTTTGGTTCTTTCTGTGTGAAAGAACAAAATCCTCTGTGTGAGGTCTCTCTGTATGAGAGTAAGGATTTCTCTGTGTGAGAATCCAAAATCCTTTGTGTGAGGTCTCTCTGTGTGAGTCTCTGTGTGAGAGTAAGGATTTCTCTGTGTGAGAATCCAAAATCCTTTGTGTGAGGTATCTCTGTGTGAGATTGTATTCACTTCTCTTTGTAAGAATTATAGTGAATACTGGTGTGGCTGGATGTACCCAAGTTTTGGAGAAACAG
This sequence comes from Scilla litardierei, assembly GCA_030789695.1. NCBI lineage: Eukaryota > Viridiplantae > Streptophyta > Magnoliopsida > Asparagales > Asparagaceae > Scilla > Scilla litardierei. Next base: position 37,151,565 of record CM061132.1, read on the forward strand.
GGTAAAATCCTTGTGTTTGTGATTGTTGTTATTGAGCAATCTGTTAATTTCCGCTGCTTATTATGCTTTAATTTTAGTAACTTTTAATTAAGCACTTTGCTTGCCATTACACTCACCCCCCCCCCCCCCTCTAGTGTGTGTGTGTGTAGCCCCGCAGGGTCCATTACACCTTTCCCTCCCCCAGACGATGTTACTGATTTTTTTTCCTCTTCCATTACTCTTCCGAATAATACTAGCTGATACAAAACCACCCTTGTGTACAAATAACTCTGAATTCGTTCATCTTCCACCAATTCTATGCCCTCCTCTTCTACTGCTGCTACCACTTCTACCCCTAAATTATAAAATCAATATAATTTTCGAACATGTATGATTCAGAATTACTTTAAGAAACTACAAAACTATATCTTGTGTTATTTGCAATAAGAGTTGTTTTAGCTGGTGTATGTTGGACATTTGTTGGTGTAGTAGGATTTGGGTGTTGGTCAATTGGTTCAGCTTGGCCATGTTGAGAGATGTGTGCCCTCGAGGCAATTTATCTATGTAAAACATCTTGTTCATAAATGAAAGTATGCTTTCTGATATCAATTATATAAGTATTTCCATTATGATGTTTTCATTAAAATATTTAGGTAATTTCCTTAGACTTAGAACAAGGGCATACATGTATCTAAATGTAGATCTCGATTAAAAGAAGTGTTTTGACCGATAGTAGCTTAAGTCTTTAATCGTTTGAAGTCATAGATGTGTCGTGAGTGGGATATCGACACATCGGATAGACTATTGTGTCTTTATTTTCACCTAGTAGCGGTGACAGTAATCTCATATTCGTTCGACTTGGCGAAGTTGGGGACGAGACACTGGTGTCCATTGGAGTATGAGTTCACTGAACGATCCAACGTAAGTTATCACATGGTTAACATAAACTGATCTGTCAATGATATCTCTCAGTGACAATAGGCAAGTTGGTCCTTAGACTTGAGGTCATTGTACAAACCTGTACGTGAACAGTGTCACTTTGATCTCTGATCTAGCCTCGGGGCAAGTCCTGTTGAAAGGTTTTTGGTTAGGTGACACTTGAAGCGTGCGAGGAGAGTAATGACCAAGAAAGAATTCATCTCTCTCGTTTATGGGGAGTTAGTGTCACATGTGTTAGTTTGTTCTTTAGTAAAAACTCTGGCTAGAGTATGTTGGAAGAAGTCCAATATAATTAGAGAGACCGATGGAGACTAACCGGTTTCAAGATATTATGGTTTATAGTTGACCATACCCTAGGCTTGATTAAGTGACATAGTTATGACAAAGGGACTAAAACTGCGGCATTCATCATGGACACAGTCAAGGTGGTTCTCACAATACTCTTGTTAATGGGCCAACCACATAATGATAATACCGAAACAGGGACGGCATCTGCTGCTCGTGGTCACTGCCGTCTGGGGTATCGAATCCCGCCTGTAATAGGGTCAGGCTGTAGGGTCTCACACAGAGTGGGACCTTTGTCAAATAATAAGAAGTTTAAGGGAGATAGTGCATACGATGTATGTCAATTTATTACGTTGCAAACAGTTTACGATATAAGCTTTAGAATAATAATGTGGGATTATTGCACATGATGCAAACATGATTAAATATGGCGTGAAATATTTACATGCATATTTTATTTCAAAATCATAGAACAAGCTCAATCAGAAGTCTAGGAATGTCCAAGACCCAATTTTGTTTTTGATCTAAACCTAGTGGGGCTAGAGAAAGACAAAAACCAAAGGTCAAAAAAATAAAAAAAATTCCAACTCAAAAGAGCTGGGCATGCATTTCCCAGCCGTGAGCTGGTCAAAAAGCCCAACCACAAATAAGCGATGGGCAATAGCCCAGTGCAAGTTATGTGGGCAGCTGGCCCGGGCCAGCTGGTTGGGCGCCCGGCGGGTGCCCGGCCTTGCTTCCCAGCGGGCGCACCCAAGTAGTGTGCTCTAACTGCTAGTGGTATAAAAACATTGGAGGATAGAGCAATGAAGAGTATCAATTATCGCCATATGTAACCAAGCAATTCATTAATTTCATAGAGAATTTAAGCATGAATTCCCTCTAGGGTTATGGTATGTCCGCAAAAATCATATCAAGAAGAATACGCATAGAAATCAATGAAATACTTGACAAATCGTGATAATAAGGAGAGAAGACATAAGTTCAGAGATCACATAGCCCTAACTACTTCACAAGCAATACATAAGGGTACTAGCCATACATAGAGAGAAAATAACTCATATTCATAAGCAAATACATGTTCAAAAGCTCTAAATACGTGCTAAATACGCAAAATACAAGGTATAAGTTTAGATTTCTATCACCAAAACTCCTCAAAGAGCCTTAGATCTCCTTCAGCAAGAGCCCCTAGCCTATGTCTCCAAAGCACCAGAAACTTACGCAAAAATACGGACAAGAGAGCCTCCAATACGCCCAAAATACTCAACAAAACCCTAGGAATACACTTAAATACTTAGATTGCGGATTTTAGAATGTTATCAGGTCCAAAACCCACTCCAGTTGCTTTAACCCGCATTCGGTAGGCAGGATTAAATGAGAACCGTTGATCTGGGGCGGGATCTTCTCTGGAGCCGCCACGTGTCATGCAGATCGTGTCGTTCGCCCGCTTCCTCAATCGATCCAATTTCACATCGACTTTGCAGATGGTCTGTTGGATTATCATCCAACGACCAGAGATCGGCCACATCACCTGTATAACACTCAACATCCGACTCGACTCCAGGATGAATCTGAACCAACGGATGCTCGATCACGCACAGTATTGAGTCGTGTCGCCCGCCGCTTCCCATCGTCGGTTCAAGCAAGAAGGCTCGATCGCTGCCACGTGTCTCAGTGTTGTGGATGCGGGATGCATATGCGGTGACGTATTTCCATATTTTATGCCATATTTCGGCCGTATTTCTCCCTTTAAATGATATTCTGCATTCAAAAATTCATAGAAATTAGCACAAATCTCAGAAAAATATAACTAAATAGTCGTTGGAATCGTGAGATCGAGATCTACACATGAAAAATATGAGAATGTCTAAATACCCAAAAAAAAAGTGTTGTTTTGTGCTTAAATCAAGTGAATGCTCTAATAAATGACGATATTCAAAATACGATTGTATTAGAGACAAAATACGTACCATATATGCACCAAATGGGGCTAAATGAGGTGTTAAATATGCAATATTTACCCAAATCACACCCCCAACTAGAGATTTGCTAGTCCCTAGCAAAAAAAGCGATTAAGTCGGATAAAATAGTAAATTCTATCGATCCCTTATGGCATGGCTCAATAATACGCTTTCCAATATGATTTTGACCATCAATATATACAATCCATGAATAACATCAATCACATGATATTTTCTCTAATTTAATTTGAATAAATAATATGCAAGCATCTCTTTGCGTAAGCTAAAGTGTAACACGACGTCATCTCATAGTTTTCTTATTTCCAAGAAATTGGCTTCTCAAAAAGATCGTTTAAATCATGGGTATTAAAGTTGCTTAGTTTATTTACCATTTCTTTTTTTGTTTTTGATGACTTAGAATGATCCATGTAACGAGCTTTCGGTTAATGATTCCTAGGCCAGACGACCTTCGGGCATTAGGCTTAGAAGAGCCCCTCGAACTTAATAACTCGAATCATCTAGGTTTTATTTTCTCTTTTTTTAATGCACTCCCTATTCATCATCTTTCAACGCGAATCTCTAATGCTTCCTGAGGCACGAAGACCCGGCTAATTAATAAACTCAAGGGAACGGTGCATTTTTTCTTTTTCTCATTTTTTTGCATTTTTTCGTAAGCATCTCAACACCCATAAACATGAACATAAACTTTAGAATCAATAGCCAAAGTCCTCTTCAACTCGAAGACTAATCCAATCAATCTTGTCCACTTTAAACTTAAGCATCACAATAACTTGCATGAAATAAATTCAAACTATTTGGATTATTAATCATGGCAATTGAAACTTTTCATAAACAGCATATTAATGATTAATTCCATAAAGAGAAAAAAAATTAATTCAAAGCCATAAACAATTTCAAGAATTCGATTAATGCTTAATCATCCAATAAAGTGATGTGTGAAGGAGTGTAAAAATTATGAGTGATGGTGATTTATTATTTTCTCTCATTTGTTTATTTTATTCTTAAAAAAACTAATCAGGAAATCCTAACAAAAAGTCTAATACGCTCCCCCTAACTTAAATACAAATAGTGTCCTTGATGTGTCCATATTTTCCATCATTTTCATATCATTATCTCATCGCATCGCATATCATTTTCGCGTCCAAATCACACTTTTTACTACGATTTTACATTTCTGACGATATTCTCGAGTTCGTAGTGTTTTGTGAATTTTCAGGGATTTTGGAGCGATTTGGACCCCCACTTGGGTATGGACACATCCGACGTGCTCATGAGCTCATTGGCAGGGCTCTGGAGTTCGTCGCACTTTCAGAGCCATTGGAGGAGAGAAGAGGGAGAGAGAGCAGAGAGAGAAGCCACATGAGCTGTTGCAACATTTCCCAGAAAATGCTCGGTTAGAGCAGCTCAGCTGCTCGGACCGAGCCATATCAGATTGAGAGCAAAGCTGACACGGGCTGACTCGGACTGAGCAGCTCATCTGCTCAGTCGAGTAGCCTCAATGACGCGACCCGAGCAGCCGTCCGAGTAGGGTGATTTCAATTTCTCCATGCAGCCGAGCAGATGGCTACTCGGGCCGAGCCAATGACCGAGCAGCTGTGTGCTCGACCGAGTAGACTACTCGGTCGGCAACACTAAGGGCATTTTTGGGATGTTTTGAACGCGCCGTGATGCGCGTGATTTGGGCAGCGCTGAAGGCTCGTGATCTGGGAGCGACGAGTAGAGACTTCCATTAGGCTTTTGATTAGGAATTTTTTAAGGGAGCTCTGGGCGCTTCTAGGTAGGAATTCTTGGAGTTATTTTTGTAGCAATTTTTGGATCAAATACTGGATATTATCGCGCTTATTTTGGATCGTGTCTGTGTTTTGGAATCTGAGTTTGAATCTGGATTTTTCTCCGACCATTGTTCGTCTATTCTCGCTGTAAGTTTTTGAGCCCAAAACTCTCAATTACTATAATGTTTTCTTCTGTAGAATCGATATTTTTGTCTGCCGCTATTGCAATGTGTGAGTAGATTTATTCTAAGGTTGATGGGTTAGCACTAGGATTCTAGGGGTAAAATGTAGATCTGGATCCCTACGTTGAATTGGGGATTTAGGGTTGTATTTCGGTAGATCCTACCGAATCCGTAGATAACCCGTACTGAGATCATGCCCACTGTCTGTGGAATTGATGTGCTTAAGGGGTATCTAGGGATTCGAATAGGGAAATCGTTGGATCCAACCAAGGCACGTGACCATGCCCGGCTCGCACCTTGAGGGGATCTATCGACAAACTATACCGCTACGTTGACGGCTACCGCCATTGCGTCAATGAGAGCCACCGAAATACCCCGCAATTCTAACCCCCCGAGAGTGATACGAATTGGGGGATTAATTCCCTAGCCCGAATGCAATGTAAGGACCCTATCCTAACATCGACCCCCGACGTTCCTAGTGGTGATCCCTAAAGCCCTAGTCCATTTTATTGATATTACCACAACAACAACCACCCCAATTCTGTTCCCCCGACAGCTACCTTACTTCTACACTTAGAAATAGACTGAGAACCTATAGACACTATCAAACCCCCCCCCCATCGTATAGATAAAGCAGTAGCGCTCACTTGAGGGCCCACTCATATCATGCATCCCCATGATATAATGCATGAGTGGTGTCTCCCCCAAGCTGTGTAAAAGTAGGGCTCCAAACAGACAGATGGGCACAAAATGAATGTGTGGAGGCAAAAGTGAGCAGATGAGCTGCTCGGTCCGAGTCTCCTGTGCCTCCTTTTCCTCTTCTTTTCTTCTTAAATCTTCAAATCCGTTGCTTTCCTCCGGCTTTCTTCCGTTTATAATGACGATATGCATACCCCCAATTGTCTGTCCTGCACAAAACACTAACTCATCACATTTTTATGATTTTTATAATTTATCTAAAAATCAAGAAATAAAAAATAAAAATAAGAAAACTAAGGAAGAAAGTCCAAAATCTAAGGAATTGGGTTGCCTCCCAATAAGCGCTCGTTTTCAGTCATGAGCTCGACTCCCTCTAATATATCAATGCTCGTTTGGTGCGCACGGTGGTCGCACATCAATCTTCGGGGTGGTGCAAACCGGCGGCGTTTGATTTCCGCCTACTCTAAAATTCTCCTCCACATAAGATACGGTCTCCGGTGCTTGATGATTTTATGATTGACGTAGAAACTCCTCATCCAATACTTGGATGTACGCGACGACCGCTTTGTTGTTGGTTGGGTCGCCGTAGTCGTCGATGCTTGCAATCATTGGGTCCTTCATGACCCCTTCAGCAGTGAACTCTTCAATTGCTTCCTCCTCAAGAAGCTCCAAATAATTGGCCCCTTCTACATGGGCTCGCTCCCTCATCGGCTTTTGTAGCCGGAACTCAGCTTCAATATCTCCCACATTAAGAGAAAGGGTCCCTTCTCGGACGTCTATCAGAACTCCGGCCATCGCCATGAAGGGGCGGCCGAGTATGAGTTGAGAGCTCCCTTCCTTAGGTATGTCCATGATGATGAAGTCGACTGGAACGCATAGTCCTGGAGGTATCTGGAGGATGACGTCCCTCACTATTCACACCGGGTAGGTGATGGAATGATCGGCAAGCTGGATGGACATACTCGTCGGTTCAAGCTCGCTTCCCCGTCTGGAGTCTCTTGAAGAGGGAGAGGGGCATCAAACTGATGCTAGCCCCCAAATCAATTAGTGCTCTACTGATTGGCATCCCGCTGATGGAACACGGCACGGTAAAGCTCCCCAGATCCGACAGCTTCCGGGGGAGGTGATTTCTGATCACGGAGGTGGAATCCTCCAGTAGCTTAATTTCCACCCTGGTTTACCGTGCAGTGAGTCAGGTTGTATCATTCCATCACCTACCCGGTAGGAATAGCGAGGGACGTCATCCTCCAGATACATTCAGGACTATGCATTCCAGTCGACTTCATCATCATGGACATGCCCGAGGGAGGGAGCTCTCAACTCATACTCGGCTGCCCCTTCATGGCGACGGCCGGAGTTCTGATAGACGTCCGAGAAGGGACCCTTTCTCTTAATGTGGGAGATATTGAAGCTGAGTTCCGGCTACAAAAGACGATGAGGGAGCGAGCCCATGTAGAAGGGGCCAATTATTTGGAGCTTCTTGAGGAGGAAGCAATTGAAGAGTTCACTGCTGAAAGGGTCATGAAGGACCCAATGATTGCAAGCATCGACGACGACGGCGACCCAACTAACAACAAAGCGGTCGCCGCGTACATCCAAGTAGTGTATGAGGAGTTTCTACGTCAATCATCAAATCATCAAGCACCGGAGACCGTATCTTATGTGGAGGAGAATTTTGGAGTAGGCGGAAATCAAACGTCGTCGGTTTGCACCACCCCAAAGATTGACGTGCGACCACCGCGTGCACCAAAGTAGCATTGATATATTAGAGGGAGTCGAGCTCATGACTGAAAACGAGCGCTTATTGGGAGGCAACCCAATTCCTTAGATTTTGGACTTTCTTCCTTAGTTTTCTTACTTTTATTTTTTATTTCTTGATTTTTAGATAAAATTATAAAAATCATAAAAATGTGATGAGTTCGTGTTTTGTGCAAGACGGACAATTGGGGGTATGCATATGGTCATTATAAACGGAAGAAAGCCGGAGGAAAGCAACGGATTCGAAGATTTGAGAAGAACAGAAGAGGAAAAGGAGGCACAGGAGACTCGGACCGAGCAGCTCATCTGCTCGGTCGAGCAGCGCAGATACGGAAAAATTGAGACATTTTCGCTCGGCCCGAGTAGCTAGCTACTCGGTCCGAGTAGAAATGTGCTCGGCCCGAGCAGCTTAATGATCGATCGAGTCGTACAGGATCGACATTTGAGCGAAAAAATGTCACTCTGTCGACCCGGGCATGATATTATTAGCACGGCCCGAGCAGGACACGACGTGGCCCGAGTATCCTACTGCTCAGTCGAGTCATACAGGCTTGAAATTTGGGGAGAAAACGTCACTCTGTCGACCCGGACAGAATATTATTGGCTCGGCCCGAGTAGGAAACGACTCGGAGGGAGTATTTCATTCAAAAATTTTATGTTGACCCGGTTGAGCAGCATTGCTGCTCGGACCGAGTCGGGTCGGATCCAAAACCCGACACCTAACTATATATAACCGCTGTAAAAAAATTTTACCCTAAAAATTTACTAATCCCTCGTTTACCCCCCCCCCCCCCCCCGAGCTACCTAACCCTCCTCCCTACTCATTCTCTTCCCCCGCCGTCTCCACCCGAACCGCCGCCGGCGCCGCCTTCTGAGCCGCCCCCCTCAGGTAAGCTTCGACCCCCCCTCTCTTTCCTTCTCTCTC
>CM061132.1:38380582-38388911 GCA_030789695.1 Scilla litardierei
TTCATTTTTTGGCCCCAAACATGCTGACAGCACGGTATATGAGATGACTCACGTGTCATATTGATACCCATTATATATATAATATGAGGAATATGTAAGTGTGCTGACAGCGCAGAAAATCCTACAACACAAGAAATCTGGTCATGTGCTGTTAGCACACCTCCATATTCCTCTCTCACACACATCTGTGTGAGGAATATGGAGGTGTGCTGACAGCACAGGAACGGATTTCATGTGCTGTCACCATTTTGGGGGTCAAAACTATTTTAAAAAAATTGCAATGTGTTCTACAACTTGTTGGCTACCTCCCCACCAATTTGCAAGTGAATCCAACACTTTTTGAGCCTCCATCCATTCATTTCAAAATGATGGCGCCGACAGTTTGTTTATCCTACACACACACTACACACTACACACATATGGAGCTTATACTTTGGAAATGTGTCTCTGTGGTCACTTTATACATTCTCTGATACATGTCCAATGCGAATGTTGATATTGTCTCCATATAGATGTTTTTGATTTGAGATGAGCTAAACTATTGGGTGGATACTCATTTAAGTTTTTGATTTAAAATTTCATTTAGCATCACATCAATTGTTAATCATATTCCATCACTCCTATATTTTATAGTTCCTTTAGCACTCATTGTTTCTCCTCCTCCCACACTTTTTCGATTAGGACAAAGGTGGAGAGAAATAAACAAGGCAATAATTATGTGCTATTGTGCATTTAAAACATTTTCATGAATCATAACATTCAAAATTCATTTTTAAGCTATTGTATGTTTCAGGTGGAGTTTGATATATAAATTTGAAATTTATCCCACATTCTATTTTAAATTGTCATATCCAATTTCCTCCATGTATCATGCTCATGTGTATTCATTCATTATTTTTTAACTTCATGCCTGTAATACACTGACATATGATACTCACTTTTACTACACATTGATGCCCTACATTATATATGATCGTTTGGACTAACTTGATTGGCATCAATGCATGAGGGTAAGTATTTATTTTCAGCACAATTACTAGTTTTGTTTATGTATGTTTGTTTGTCATCATCAAAAAAGTGAGAGAATGTTGAGTATTGGATCTTCCAAATTCGGTTTTGATGATAAGCAAACATAATTAATTGTGACTAACTCCATGTTTCATAGTTAATTAACACATCGTCGAATATAGATCAAAGTTTTATCAAAAGCGACGTTCATGTAAAATGATGACGTGAGTAAATCGAGTGATGGACTCAAGGATTCAAATAGAAGACATCAAGAAATTCAATAGGAAGTGAAGGGTACTAATATGTAATATTTTCAATTCTTTACTTCTTTATTGAATTAGAATGTTAAGCCTTGAATATTTTTACAGAAGCACTTACTTGTCATACACAATACTTTAGATCATTCTTGTGTTGATCCCATATAGTTAGATAGGCATTCTGCTCAATTTTGAGCTTTCAGCTTTCAACCAAACGCCTGGTGGCTATCAACCAGACGTCTGGCGTGCATGTTTTAGGCTGCCCTAAACCCCCTAATAGAACAGACACCTGAATGTATCTTCTTAGACATCTAAACAGTTGGACAGACATCTGGGAGATTACCTACAGACGTCTGATATTTTTGGTCTGGATTTCCAATAACTTTATTTCCATTGGCTCGATTGTTAAGTTGTCTATAACTTTAGTGCCAAACGTCTGAACGGTTTCTCAGACGTCTGGCAACCCTTCTGTAGACGACTGATATTTTTTGCCAAAAATTCCAACAAATCCAAATATTTGAGGCTGACTATTAAGCTGTTTGCTGCCTTAGTGCCAGATGCGTGCATAGTCGACCAATCGTCTGGTCACCCTTCAGCGGCTGCCTGGTTTAGTAACCGTTAGAGTGTTTTCTAGGATTTGTCAGCATAGTACGCTAGCTGTCTTTTAGTCCATCTCCAGTCGCTTGGTGACTTGGATTTCTACCCGTTACATGCCGTTTTCAGCATTTAATGCTTATGATTCTAAGTGGATTTGGTTAGAATTTTAGGGTGTGCTATAAATAGGGACTTAATGCCATTCAATTCAGAACTCTTGCAACTCATCTAAATTTATTGAAGTGCATTCAAAGCTCCCTCAAGCATTCAAAGCTTTTCATCTCCTCACTTGTCTAGAAGCATTCAAGCTCACATCGTCAAGTAATCTTTGCTTCTTTTTTGGACAAATAGTAAGTGCTCCTCCTCATTTATTAGAGCACGCATTACACACTATTGCCTCACTTCTAAGTAAGTTCATCGTCAAGGCATAGGATTGTGTATTTATTTCAATTTGAGTATTTCACATTCTCTCTTTTTCTCTTGTGAGAATTACTATTCGTTTGTAAGAGTGGACCATTCCCAGGTTGTGGGAAGTGGTGTGATATTTGTATTGGATTTATACTTGCCGGGATTTGGCAAGTGGGATATTAGTGTATACTAACCATTAGTGGGTTTACTAGTGGGTTGCTAGAGTATGATTCCAGGGAGTCGGGATTTGACTCAGTGGAATCCGAACTAGGTTATATAACATGTTTGTGATTGCATTTTCTGTGGTAGTTTGTCTCATTTATTCATTTCAGTACTATTGGTTGCTAGGGATTTTAATTAGGGGTAATTTACTTTTTAATTTCATAAAACAATATCACCATCCCCCTCTAGTGTTTTTCCCATAGTTTTAGGTCCTACAATCCCATCGGCCAACGGCTCCGAAGGGTGGAGACCTCCGCATGGCCAAGTATCCTCATAATCGCCTGATTCATGAGGTGGCGTCGACCCACTCGAAGGCTCTACATGGGCCAGGGCCTGATCATAATCAAAGACCACCACATGTGCCTCGTCTACGTCGATATCCGAAAGAATAGAGCTCGGACAAGTGACCTCCCATTCCATCTTCCTTCCTTTGACCTTTTCAGCCTCGACCAAGTGTGTATCCTCTTTCTTGTTAAGCCCTTCTCAGGAAGGCTCCAAGCTATTTGGGTCGAGCTTCCGACAACCTTAACCGAGCTCCACTCTGGGTGAATTACTGGTCGAGGCGACGGGCTATCTTCAGTCGTCCGAAGGGAGGCACAAAAGGCGTCTCGTAGCTCGGGATCGGCCTGATACTCCTCTCCGACCGTGTTTACAAAAAAAAGGGGGATCGGGAAAAGCAAATATTGACATAAGATCCAAGAGTCGATCCTACCTTCTGCCCAAATGGTTCTCATCAACATATCAGTGGACAACAAATTTGTCACTGACTTGCGGCTATCCGGCAGTGCAAACAAGAGATGGGCGGCTGTGTTCTCTTCCTCAGAAAGTGGTACTTCTTCGTTGCCCACAAGACCGTGTCATCTCTAATGAGTGAGAAATGTCGCTTCACTTGGAAAAGTCACAAAAACAAAATGTCCGTTCCACCCGCGGTTAGAGCTGGGAATGTCATTTATTAGGTCTCTCATCCTTCTGGCGGTTATATAATACCACATACCAGACATTGTGATTTCACCTGAAAGAAATAATTAAACAAAGCCAAGGTCAGCTCTACTCCATTCAGCATGAAAAGCACAAACGAAGCCGACAACCAACTGAGTTTGGCATCAATTGACAAAGAGAAAGTCCTAGGGAATTCAAGACTTGGCAAATGAAATGATGCATCAGGAAGTGGAGCCCATGATGAAATGCCTTAGTAAATACCCCGACCTCACATTCACCAGGGAAATATACCATCTCGTTGTTTTGAGAGATTCGAACCTGATACAGTGGTCGGAGATATTGATCTTGAATTTTTTAAAGCGCTTCGATGGGCACCTCGAAGACCAAGCTTATGACCTCATCAGACACGAGAGTCTTATCTCCACTAGCCCACAAAATTGAAGCCTCGGAGTCAATGAGCACAAAAGCCAAGGCCTTCCCTTTATCTACAACATGTTCCAACTCCGAAGGCTGGTTGACCCCTTGTAGCTCATCAAAGTGTGGAGGATCCTCCGGACAATGGAACTGAGTAGCGGCGATCTCCGTTCCTTCCATCTCTTCCCACATTTCAGCAGTCTCGAACGTTGATAAAGAAGCCATAGACAATATTCTCAAACCACAACGAGATCAAACAACGAGAATGAAAATACAAGAAAGGGGGAAGTGTTTCTTTTTGAGAACACAAGCAAGAAAGTTCGTCCATTTCTCCCTCTTTCTCTACTTATAATAGAAGCTCTCTCTTTGATCAAGCTCAGACGTTCGATGGGGGCATGTGTCGGCATCCAAGAGCACTAATGCCTTGGGTGGGGGGCTATTGTTACTACATTAGGCCGGTCCACGTAGCGGAGAAATTATTTCACTCAAATAAAGAAGCCCGATTTGAATACATCGCTTCTGTCCAAGCACCCAGAGGCCCACATTAGAGGCCGACAGCTTGCCCAGTCAGAGCGACAACTCATCTACCCGTTAAGCTCCCAAATATTAAGTGGATTGGTTAAAATGGGTCGGTTAGTAATGGCAAAGTAAGTAGACAACCATTATGCTCTTTTTCAAGAACGGCACAAAGAAGGGGCAATCATGCCATCATAAAAGCAATGTTGTTATTCAGTAACGGCACTTTGAGGAATCCCCACGTATAAATAGCCTTTACAACGATAAGACGATGATCTTTCTCCAGAGATACTAAACACTCAAGTACTATTACACTATAATATCTGCTTCCACTCTATATTTTTTTCCTCCATAGCTCGACGTGACAGTGATCGGACAACCTCCTAATAGGTCGGACATAGCTGCCCCGAGTTCCCTTTTAGTCATCCACCGACTTAAGCATTGGAGAGAAATTTGAGTCGGAACCCAGATCCGACCCTCTAACAATTTCTCTGTGTTGCAAACCCACGAAGATAGCTCAGAGTTAGGTCATGCTTCAATGCAGTAGCTCGGGCTTAGCTCTCCCTGACCCGGGATCGCCTTTCTCCGCGTCCCACTCTTCAGCTGACAGAGCGCCACGTCATCGGTGGCGTCCTCGTCAGCACCCTTCTTACCGTGGGACGGATTTACTCGTCAACAATTACTAAATTACATGTTGCTAAATCACATACAACGGAACTATGAAGCATAGACATGGGCACAACATTGGTCCGGGCACGAAACTGGTCCATAGACAGATATGGGTATGGGCAATGGCAAATTTGGTAATTGCAATGTACATTGACATATAATAAATTATATGTACACACAACAAACAAAATATAGGAGACACCAATTTGGCTTTCAGATTTCACAAGAATTTGTATACCTTTAAATGTACCGTTTCACAATAAATGTATATTCTTTTATGACTATGTGATCTCTCTCTTTTGGAGCATGTGCATTATTTCTTTTATATGTATTGTCCCAGCATTCGCAATGGCCTACGGGATTTATTATATCATATTCCCTTTACGATGGATAGTATTCAAAGTCAAGGGGTCAAATCATTGGGTCTAAATACTATTGTGGCATTGTCACTTTCCATTTTCCAGATGATCTTGGAAAAGCTTCCTATTTCCTAGGTATTTTTGAGAATGTGACGTGACATGTTATTATAATGTTTGAACACATAATTTATGGTGCAGACTATTTACACCTCCCCGTTCGGTGCGGGGAGGTGATGTTTTTCCAAATTTGGAAAAAAATTGAGTGAGAGAGACTAATGATATGACATGTGAATTAAAATTTTTTGCAACTTTTGGATTCTTGTCACCTCCCTACACCGAATGTTCGGTGTAGGGAGCAATTCTCTAATTTAAATATCCCCTCATATTGTACTTACATTTCCTAGTTGTCTGCATACACAATCACAAGCATAACTCACAAAGTTGCTAGTATACCCCCACAAAAATATAAGTATACCCCTTACAAAATACAAGTACAGCAGTAACCATATCAGACATGTGTCTAGCAAATATTGAAAGTGTCAAGAAGTGTCCAAAAAGAATCCGTATCCAAAATGGATGTCGGCATGTTTCGTACGGATACAACTTCATAGAAGAACTTCCCATGCTATATAGTGACATAATGTATATGTATTTGGAAATAGAAATAATATGCTTCTCTATATAGACAAGTACATGTACGGGAAGTTCCTTTAAAATTGCACAAGAAATCCGCAAGCCCAATCAAAGGTTAATAACATTCTATTTGAAAGGATGATTATACTATGAGCAAACCAAATCACAAAAATCTTAACATAATTATATTACTCATATATTCAGAACAACCACCAGAATTCCTGACATTATTGAGCGATTTACATCTAGATTGTAGATTTACTTTCAGAATATAACACAATAAAATAATGATCTACCAATAAGCCCAATCCCATAATTTCAGAGAAAACAAACAAATCAGAATTAATGAACATTTCTAAACCAAACTGTATAAAATGCAAATAGAGATGTACATATGGTACAAAGAGACGAATCGGCGCCTTTGTAGTTCCTTTCAGGGTTTAAAGATCAGCCTTTTGTCTCAACTGTCTTGCTGCACGCAACCTTCACAGATTCCATTTCATAAAGATTGAGGCTTCAACTCGGGAAGCTTGCTTATGTAAGTCACACCTTTAGTTCAGCGTAAACCTCTCAGTGCTGCTGCAAAAAGCTAAGATTAAATCCATGTCAGTTATGAAATATGAGGCACGCGACACAATGAATGACGGCTAGAGTGCATATTCAATGCAAATGTAGGTTTAGAAGCAAAGGTAACATGTGCCCACAGAGGAAAAAGAAATGTGAAGCATAAGATGTAAATTTAATGGAGGCTTAAGTGCATATTGGTTGTAACTGTAAGTTTTGCAGCAATATACACATGCACACACAAGCGCGTGCACACGCACCCTATGTCTTTCCCCATCATTTGATTGCAAAAGACCAGTGTTTCAGCATTTAAAACAAATATAGCATTTGATGCATAGGAAAATGTTTCCAAACCTTATGATCTCTTACTCTTGGACATGGTAAGTGCGTTCGTGTGCACGCGTCCATTTATTTGGTAAGTGATAATTCGACTTTGGATGTATTTTTTTATTATTATTTTATTTTATTTTATTTTTTATTTTTATTTTTTTTTTTTGGGGGGGGGATATGAATTTAATGAGAAATACCGCACATGATATGTCAGAAAAATGATTAAAATGCACTTCTTTTGCTCTATTTGACATTTCCTAAGGGACAAAAACTTCTCTTTAACTTTTAATCCACGTCACATGATTCATTGAGTTTCATGTAAGATAGTGATTCGCATTCTAAGAGCCTTTTTTGTACATCAACAACAGAAAGGCATCTGTTTAGAAGTTTCAAACACTAACAAAAGAAACGTATCTTTTTTCCTCGGGGGGGGGGGGGGGGGGGGGGGGGGGGGGGGGGGGGGGAGTTGTTGGCGGCGGCGGCGGCGGCAATGGAATCATAAGACCAGCATAAGGAATGAAATTGACATGAAATGTTACATTCAATTGGCACTAGTAAACTACAGATTTGAGCTATTCCAATCAACAAAAAATCGTTGAAGAAATCACTGACCTTAGATGAAGGAACTCCGACCTGTGAACTCAAACCAGTCTGTGCAGCTATGAGGCGTCTCCTGCCACTTCCTCTGCTTTCTGAATGTTGATCTACATGATTTAAGCTGTGATCATCCTGGTCTGACCAACCATTTGGGTTGTGAGAAAATCTTCTATTTTCTGTGGTATGTACATTCTGACGGGTTGTCTCAGAGTCGTCATTCTGAGCTATGATGTGTCTCTTCCCATTTCCTTTAGTATCTGGAGACATTTGTTGATATACGTGGTTAAGACCATGATCATCCAATCTTCTGTTTTTGACCAATGAAACATGCTGACTGGTTCCCCCAGACTCCTCATTCTGAACCATATCAACTTCGTTCTTGATCGTAGATCTTATCTGATCTTTCTTAGAAAACTGGGTGGCCGCAGACCGTGCACCAGCTATAGCTGCATTAATACTTGGTGGTTTCTCTACTGAAGATGTTTTGGAGCAACAATATGAGGCAAGTGACCCTGGCCTTAGAGATAACCAATCATGTGGATCTGGAAGTGGAAACTTTACTGGTTGAGGCCCTTCAACTGGACGGAGGCCTCTCACTGCTGCATCATAAATCTGCAGGTAAAAGCATTCTGATGGTCATATCATTTAGACATACATAACATACATCTCTGGTTTTGCACTATAATTGCATACCCTTTTTTCCAGATTATAGACCCCTTGGTAACCTCTCATTTCAAATGAACTGTCAGCTTCTGCATTGATACAAGGGAAAAGGTTCCCATAAAAATCTTAGACTGAGAAGTTAGAAGCAAAAGAAAC